>OX411251.1:0-12500 GCA_948150575.1 Tinea pellionella
CCTAACCTAACTAACCTAACCTAACCTAACCTAACCTAACCTAACCTAACCTAACCTAACCTAACCTAACCTAACCTAACCTAACCTAACCTAACCTAACCTAACCTAACCTAACCTAACCTAACCTAACCTAACCTAACCTAACCTAACCTAACCTAACCTAACCTAACCTAACCTAACCTAACCTAACCTAACCTAACCTAACCTAACCTAACCTAACCTAACCTAACCTAACCAACCTAACCTAACCTAACCTAACCTAACCTAACCTAAACCTAACCTAACCTAACCTAACTACTAACCTAACCTAACCTAACCTAACCTAACCTAACCTAACCTAACCTAACCTAACCTAACCTAACCTAACCTAACCTAACCTAACCTAACCTAACCTAACCTAACCTAACCTAACCTAACCTAACCTAACCTAACCTAACCTAACCTAACCTAACCTAACCTAACCTAACCTAACCTAACCTAACCTAACCTAACCTAACCTAACCTAACCTAACCTAACCTAACCTAACCTAACCTAACCTAACCTAACCTAACCTAACCTAACCTAACCTAACCTAACCTAACCTAACCTAACCTAACCTAACCTAACCTAACCTAACCTAACCTAACCTAACCTAACCTAACCTAACCTAACCTAACCTAACCTAACCTAACCTAACCTAACCTAACCTAACCTAACCTAACCTAACCTAACCTAACCTAACCTAACCTAACCTAACCTAACCTAACCTAACCTAACCTAACCTAACCTAACCTAACCTAACCTAACCTAACCTAACCTAACCTAACCTAACCTAACCTAACCTAACCTAACCTAACCTAACCTAACCTAACCTAACCTAACCTAACCTAACCTAACCTAACCTAACCTAACCTAACCTAACCTAACCTAACCTAACCTAACCTAACCTAACCTAACCTAACCTAACCTAACCTAACCTAACCTAACCTAACCTAACCTAACCTAACCTAACCTAACCTAACCTAACCTAACCTAACCTAACCTAACCTAACCTAACCTAACCTAACCTAACCTAACCTAACCTAACCTAACCTAACCTAACCTAACCTAACCTAACCTAACCTAACCTAACCTAACCTAACCTAACCTAACCTAACCTAACCTAACCTAACCTAACCTAACCTAACCTAACCTAACCTAACCTAACCTAACCTAACCTAACCTAACCTAACCTAACCTAACCTAACCTAACCTAACCTAACCTAACCTAACCTAACCTAACCTAACCTAACCTAACCTAACCTAACCTAACCTAACCTAACCTAACCTAACCTAACCTAACCTAACCTAACCTAACCTAACCTAACCTAACCTAACCTAACCTAACCTAACCTAACCTAACCTAACCTAACCTAACCTAACCTAACCTAACCTAACCTAACCTAACCTAACCTAACCTAACCTAACCTAACCTAACCTAACCTAACCTAACCTAACCTAACCTAACCTAACCTAACCTAACCTAACCTAACCTAACCTAACCTAACCTAACCTAACCTAACCTAACCTAACCTAACCTAACCTAACCTAACCTAACCTAACCTAACCTAACCTAACCTAACCTAACCTAACCTAACCTAACCTAACCTAACCTAACCTAACCTAACCTAACCTAACCTAACCTAACCTAACCTAACCTAACCTAACCTAACCTAACCTAACCTAACCTAACCTAACCTAACCTAACCTAACCTAACCTAACCTAACCTAACCTAACCTAACCTAACCTAACCTAACCTAACCTAACCTAACCTAACCTAACCTAACCTAACCTAACCTAACCTAACCTAACCTAACCTAACCTAACCTAACCTAACCTAACCTAACCTAACCTAACCTAACCTAACCTAACCTAACCTAACCTAACCTAACCTAACCTAACCTAACCTAACCTAACCTAACCTAACCTAACCTAACCTAACCTAACCTAACCTAACCTAACCTAACCTAACCTAACCTAACCTAACCTAACCTAACCTAACCTAACCTAACCTAACCTAACCTAACCTAACCTAACCTAACCTAACCTAACCTAACCTAACCTAACCTAACCTAACCTAACCTAACCTAACCTAACCTAACCTAACCTAACCTAACCTAACCTAACCTAACCTAACCTAACCTAACCTAACCTAACCTAACCTAACCTAACCTAACCTAACCTAACCTAACCTAACCTAACCTAACCTAACCTAACCTAACCTAACCTAACCTAACCTAACCTAACCTAACCTAACCTAACCTAACCTAACCTAACCTAACCTAACCTAACCTAACCTAACCTAACCTAACCTAACCTAACCTAACCTAACCTAACCTAACCTAACCTAACCTAACCTAACCTAACCTAACCTAACCTAACCTAACCTAACCTAACCTAACCTAACCTAACCTAACCTAACCTAACCTAACCTAACCTAACCTAACCTAACCTAACCTAACCTAACCTAACCTAACCTAACCTAACCTAACCTAACCTAACCTAACCTAACCTAACCTAACCTAACCTAACCTAACCTAACCTAACCTAACCTAACCTAACCTAACCTAACCTAACCTAACCTAACCTAACCTAACCTAACCTAACCTAACCTAACCTAACCTAACCTAACCTAACCTAACCTAACCTAACCTAACCTAACCTAACCTAACCTAACCTAACCTAACCTAACCTAACCTAACCTAACCTAACCTAACCTAACCTAACCTAACCTAACCTAACCTAACCTAACCTAACCTAACCTAACCTAACCTAACCTAACCTAACCTAACCTAACCTAACCTAACCTAACCTAACCTAACCTAACCTAACCTAACCTAACCTAACCTAACCTAACCTAACCTAACCTAACCTAACCTAACCTAACCTAACCTAACCTAACCTAACCTAACCTAACCTAACCTAACCTAACCTAACCTAACCTAACCTAACCTAACCTAACCTAACCTAACCTAACCTAACCTAACCTAACCTAACCTAACCTAACCTAACCTAACCTAACCTAACCTAACCTAACCTAACCTAACCTAACCTAACCTAACCTAACCTAACCTAACCTAACCTAACCTAACCTAACCTAACCTAACCTAACCTAACCTAACCTAACCTAACCTAACCTAACCTAACCTAACCTAACCTAACCTAACCTAACCTAACCTAACCTAACCTAACCTAACCTAACCTAACCTAACCTAACCTAACCTAACCTAACCTAACCTAACCTAACCTAACCTAACCTAACCTAACCTAACCTAACCTAACCTAACCTAACCTAACCTAACCTAACCTAACCTAACCTAACCTAACCTAACCTAACCTAACCTAACCTAACCTAACCTAACCTAACCTAACCTAACCTAACCTAACCTAACCTAACCTAACCTAACCTAACCTAACCTAACCTAACCTAACCTAACCTAACCTAACCTAACCTAACCTAACCTAACCTAACCTAACCTAACCTAACCTAACCTAACCTAACCTAACCTAACCTAACCTAACCTAACCTAACCTAACCTAACCTAACCTAACCTAACCTAACCTAACCTAACCTAACCTAACCTAACCTAACCTAACCTAACCTAACCTAACCTAACCTAACCTAACCTAACCTAACCTAACCTAACCTAACCTAACCTAACCTAACCTAACCTAACCTAACCTAACCTAACCTAACCTAACCTAACCTAACCTAACCTAACCTAACCTAACCTAACCTAACCTAACCTAACCTAACCTAACCTAACCTAACCTAACCTAACCTAACCTAACCTAACCTAACCTAACCTAACCTAACCTAACCTAACCTAACCTAACCTAACCTAACCTAACCTAACCTAACCTAACCTAACCTAACCTAACCTAACCTAACCTAACCTAACCTAACCTAACCTAACCTAACCTAACCTAACCTAACCTAACCTAACCTAACCTAACCTAACCTAACCTAACCTAACCTAACCTAACCTAACCTAACCTAACCTAACCTAACCTAACCTAACCTAACCTAACCTAACCTAACCTAACCTAACCTAACCTAACCTAACCTAACCTAACCTAACCTAACCTAACCTAACCTAACCTAACCTAACCTAACCTAACCTAACCTAACCTAACCTAACCTAACCTAACCTAACCTAACCTAACCTAACCTAACCTAACCTAACCTAACCTAACCTAACCTAACCTAACCTAACCTAACCTAACCTAACCTAACCTAACCTAACCTAACCTAACCTAACCTAACCTAACCTAACCTAACCTAACCTAACCTAACCTAACCTAACCTAACCTAACCTAACCTAACCTAACCTAACCTAACCTAACCTAACCTAACCTAACCTAACCTAACCTAACCTAACCTAACCTAACCTAACCTAACCTAACCTAACCTAACCTAACCTAACCTAACCTAACCTAACCTAACCTAACCTAACCTAACCTAACCTAACCTAACCTAACCTAACCTAACCTAACCTAACCTAACCTAACCTAACCTAACCTAACCTAACCTAACCTAACCTAACCTAACCTAACCTAACCTAACCTAACCTAACCTAACCTAACCTAACCTAACCTAACCTAACCTAACCTAACCTAACCTAACCTAACCTAACCTAACCTAACCTAACCTAACCTAACCTAACCTAACCTAACCTAACCTAACCTAACCTAACCTAACCTAACCTAACCTAACCTAACCTAACCTAACCTAACCTAACCTAACCTAACCTAACCTAACCTAACCTAACCTAACCTAACCTAACCTAACCTAACCTAACCTAACCTAACCTAACCTAACCTAACCTAACCTAACCTAACCTAACCTAACCTAACCTAACCTAACCTAACCTAACCTAACCTAACCTAACCTAACCTAACCTAACCTAACCTAACCTAACCTAACCTAACCTAACCTAACCTAACCTAACCTAACCTAACCTAACCTAACCTAACCTAACCTAACCTAACCTAACCTAACCTAACCTAACCTAACCTAACCTAACCTAACCTAACCTAACCTAACCTAACCTAACCTAACCTAACCTAACCTAACCTAACCTAACCTAACCTAACCTAACCTAACCTAACCTAACCTAACCTAACCTAACCTAACCTAACCTAACCTAACCTAACCTAACCTAACCTAACCTAACCTAACCTAACCTAACCTAACCTAACCTAACCTAACCTAACCTAACCTAACCTAACCTAACCTAACCTAACCTAACCTAACCTAACCTAACCTAACCTAACCTAACCTAACCTAACCTAACCTAACCTAACCTAACCTAACCTAACCTAACCTAACCTAACCTAACCTAACCTAACCTAACCTAACCTAACCTAACCTAACCTAACCTAACCTAACCTAACCTAACCTAACCTAACCTAACCTAACCTAACCTAACCTAACCTAACCTAACCTAACCTAACCTAACCTAACCTAACCTAACCTAACCTAACCTAACCTAACCTAACCTAACCTAACCTAACCTAACCTAACCTAACCTAACCTAACCTAACCTAACCTAACCTAACCTAACCTAACCTAACCTAACCTAACCTAACCTAACCTAACCTAACCTAACCTAACCTAACCTAACCTAACCTAACCTAACCTAACCTAACCTAACCTAACCTAACCTAACCTAACCTAACCTAACCTAACCTAACCTAACCTAACCTAACCTAACCTAACCTAACCTAACCTAACCTAACCTAACCTAACCTAACCTAACCTAACCTAACCTAACCTAACCTAACCTAACCTAACCTAACCTAACCTAACCTAACCTAACCTAACCTAACCTAACCTAACCTAACCTAACCTAACCTAACCTAACCTAACCTAACCTAACCTAACCTAACCTAACCTAACCTAACCTAACCTAACCTAACCTAACCTAACCTAACCTAACCTAACCTAACCTAACCTAACCTAACCTAACCTAACCTAACCTAACCTAACCTAACCTAACCTAACCTAACCTAACCTAACCTAACCTAACCTAACCTAACCTAACCTAACCTAACCTAACCTAACCTAACCTAACCTAACCTAACCTAACCTAACCTAACCTAACCTAACCTAACCTAACCTAACCTAACCTAACCTAACCTAACCTAACCTAACCTAACCTAACCTAACCTAACCAGTCGGCCGCGAGACGCCGTGCAGAGCGGACGCACCATTCGTTCGCGCTGCGGGTGCTCTTCCAAATCGGTGGAAGAAACTCGGTGTGCGTATTACGACCACCATCTTGGTGGTATGCAACCGAAAGTGCGGAAATAATTCCAGCGAACGTAGTTATACTGCTTGTTGTGTGGAAATAATTCAGTGCGTGTAATTTTATCTTCCATTGTGGTGACTTTATTATTACGAGATATTTGACTATTCATATATATGCAATCTACTTGTGGTTATGATGAGTGCTGACAGTGCTGATTTGTTCGCTGACGCGGTGGACAACATTGCTACGCCGTTAAGTGAACCCATTGACTCTATACATAAAGCGGCGTCAGACATTATCCGGTGCATAAAGGCGGGTAAGAGCGTCACTACTGCTAATAAGAAACGAATTGTTGAATTGGCATCATTTATAGTAGACAAATCAAAAAATACGACGGATCTTCAACCTTCTGTCAACAACACCACCACCAACAGCGAATTTGATTTAAAAGCGGTCATCCGCAAAACAATCAAAGAGGAACTGAAGCCGTTTAAACTTACCTACGCGCAGAAGCTAGCTGGAACTGCCACTCGCACTACTACTAGTGGTACCACATCCAGCTCATTGACTCCTCCAGTTAAACAAGTTAGCAAACCGGCAATAGTGGTGACTACCAAAAAAACATCCAATACCAGACAGGAGGCTATTGAGGCCTGGCGTAAGAGCGTTTCATTTAGGGAAGTCCCTTTTGCTCCGGCTAGGATTCTTCCTCTATCCAATAATAAGTTAAGGGTAGAATTTGACACTGCTACCCAACGCGACGAAATATTAACACGTGCTAACTCCTCGACCAGCGAAATCACAGCAGAGCCAGTGAAAAAACTTAGGCCTATGATACAGCTTAAGGGTATAGCTAAATATACTTTACCCGAAGAGTTGGTCAGCGTCATCAAGAACCAGAACCCTTCAATTGCAGCTTTGTGGGAAAAAGAAGAAGATTTAACCTTAAGATTCACTAGAAGGAACCGCAGTGATCAACTGTACAACGCCGTACTGCTTACCTCTCCAGTGATCTTTCATAAGATCATTGAATTGGAAAGAGTTGCGATAGACCACCAACGGGTACACGCTCAGGAGTTTTCGCCCTTCCTGCAGTGCTTCCGTTGTTTCCAGTTTGGACACACAAAGAGCAAGTGTAGCGCAACACTCCAGCCTTGCTCACACTGTGCAGAAGCTGACCACACTTTTGCCGACTGTCCGGTAAAGGAGAGTAAAGACAAAACTTGCTGCTTTAACTGCAAAGCTAATAACAGTAAATTCAACTTAAAAAAGAGCACAAACCACAACGTTACATCAAAGTCGTGTCCTATTGTCAAAGCACTTATTGTAAAAAGCTTCCAACGAGTAGATTATGGCTGCTAAATTGAATAACAATAGTACTAATAAACAGTTACTCAAAATTATGCAATGCAACGTGGGTCGCTGTAAGGAATGGCAACACGAATTTTTACAATATTTTATGAATAATGAATACAACATAGCACTTTTAAATGAACCATATACTGGCAATAAACTTCAACTTAACAATATTCCGGGTGTTGAAATATTTCAATATTCGGGAGGGAGACAAGTCAAAGCATGCGTCATAGTTAAATCCAACCAGTCAACGTGTTTAGGAATATCTCAATATACAACCACCAATTTGGTTGTTGTGCAACTGCAAACCGGGCACAAGAAAGTTTTTGTTGCAACTGTGTATGTGGAACCGAGACATGATGAAACTTTGGCACTTGCAAAATTAGAATTGTTTCTAAAAGATTTTTCAAATTACGATAAAATTATTGGAGGAGACTTTAACGCTTGGCACACAGCCTGGGGAAGTACAATATCCAAGAGACGAGGTTGCGACGTCCTTGAACTCGCTTTGGCCAATGATTTACACATATGTAACGATATTAACAATACACCTACGTTTGAAACTTATACACATGGACGGAAAAGAACATCTATAATCGATTTAATTATGATATCTGAAACTATTGAACATAAGGTAGTTGAATTCAAAGTAAATATCGATGCTAATCCGGCAAACGAACATAACGCTATAGAGGTCACCTTAGCTATACAACAAGAAATCGACAGACAGGTTGTCAATACATCAACTTTTAAATATCGCAGTAAAAAAGCAAACTGGATTGAATTCAACAAAGTTTTAATGAATGAGATGACTAAATCTGACATCCTCGATTCAGATACTTCTCAATTAGACATGAATGACCTAGAACAGGTCATTTTGCAAACTACAGCAATTATTCAGAGAGCTTGTGATGCATCTATGCCTAAACGCCATAAGAACAAGAATACGAGCAGCAAACCACTTTGGTGGACGGATACCCTGGAGAAACACAAACGAAATGTTATTCATATACATCATAAATTACAAAAAGCACATAAGCAAAACTTACCTCTAGTAGACTTAACTGCGGAAATCAATCATGCTAAAGAAGAGTACAAACAAGCCATTAACACCACTGCAACTGAGAATTTCAAAGAATTCTGTAACAAACAGAGCAAAGAAAATGTATGGTCTCTTACGAATAGATTAATTAAAGACTTACCTAAGAAGCGTCCACCCATCACTCTTAAATTAAACAACACATATACCACCAATAATCAAGAAACAGCAAAAGCACTTTTGCATCACTTTTATCCCGACGACACGGATGACGTAGAGATCGAACATATCGCGACCAGGAAAATGAGTCAAGAACCACATTTTGAATCAGATGATCCGCCCTTCTCGGAGTGTGAAGTTTTGAACACGCTCAAAGTTATGAATCCGGACAGAGCTCCCGGTTTGGATGGTCTCACTTCAGATATATGTTACAAATTTGCTTCTCAATATCCCAAACTAATCACGAACATAATTAACAGATGTCTTACTTTGAAAAAATTCCCCTCCACATGGAAAGAAGCATGCGTCAAAATAATACCCAAACCGGGCAAAGCCGATTACACTGATATCACATCATTTCGCCCGATTGGCCTCATACCTGTATTCGGTAAAATGCTAGAGAAATTATTCATTAGCAGAGTTATTTACAAAGCTGAGTGTAATAATAAGCTCAACGACAATCAATACGGTTTCAGAGAAAAACGAAGCACTATTATTGCACTCAAACGCGCTATTGATCAGATAAATGAACATAAAGGAAAGGGAAATGCTGTTGTTGCTGTGTCTCTGGACATAAAAGCGGCATTTGACAACGCTTGGTGGCCCATTATGTTCCAGAGACTCAAGCGTGTGCAGTGCCCCAAAAATATTTATGGTCTAATAATGGATTATGTTAAAGACCGCACTGTTACATTGGAACATGCAGGTGCAAAGGTCAGCAAAGGAATGACAAAGGGATGTATACAAGGATCCACATGCGGCCCAGTGATGTGGAATTTGATTCTAGATGACTTACTGGACCTTACACTGCCCACAGGATGCTCTCTACAAGCATTCGCTGACGATGTCTTGTTAATTTCTGCTGCCAAAAATGTTCACGACCTGGAAAAAATAACAAACAAAACATTAGATATAATTTACAAATGGGGAAATAAAGTGAAACTTACCTTTGGACCTAATAAAACCCAACTTATCGCCTTCACACCTAAAGCTAAGAAAATAAAAATTAGAATGAACAATTACACATTGAACTACTGCAAGGAAATCAAACTTTTAGGAGTAATCCTGGATGAGAAATTAAACTTCAACGCTCATATAAAATATATAATCAATAAGGCTACAAAATTATTTAAAAAGCTATGCTTATTCACTAGACCTACCTGGGGAGCCCATCCTGATAATATTAGGACCATATATTATGGCGTTATTGAACCCACAATAACCTATGCAGCGGCTATCTGGGGACACTCTGCAAATAAGATGAAGAATAGAAATGCACTGGGCAGTCTCCAGCGTTCATTTGCCATTAGAGCGATCAAAGGTTTCAGAACCATATCCACCTGTAGTGCTTTGGCGCTAGCACAGTTTAAACCTCTTCATCTTAAAATATCGGAAGTCAGAGAATTGGAATTAACCAAGATTCTGCAAACTACCAAACACCTACCAAACGACGTGCCATATGAGAACCCGTCACATAGCAGCGCACTACCCCATCCTGCCTCAAGAACAGATATCACATTCAAGACTTTCGACAATGAAGAGGATGTTTCCTCATTACCAAATTCAATCACCAAGATTTTCACTGATGGTAGCAAATTAGATGAACAAGTAGGCGCTGCTCTTACAATTCTCAGACCGGACAAATCTCCAATTATCAAAAAGTTCAAACTTCATGACTGCTGTACAGTGTATCAGGCAGAACTACTAGCAATCAACAGGGCCTGCCAGTGGATTAAGGAAAATAACAATAACAAACACCATATTATTTTAACGGACAGTTTATCTTCACTACTCGCTCTTCAAAATTCTCTAAATTCTCATCCATTAATAGTCTCTACAAAAAATTATCTTCACGAAATAAACCAAGAAAACAGCACTACGATCACATTTGCTTGGGTGAGAGCCCATGTTGGAATCACGGGGAACGAAACAGCAGACGCAGCGGCCAAATCTGCAACCAAATTAAAGAAGAAACCAGATTATTGCTATTTTCCAATTAGTTATGTCAAAGCGATAGTGAGGAAATCGATTAAAGAAAAATGGCAAAAAGAATATGAAAACGCAACTACCGGTAATGTTACCAGAAACTGGTGTCCTAATCTCAAAGTGATACATACCCTCTGGCAAGCCACTCCCATATCGTTCTATCTTACCCAAATTCTAACCGGACACGGGTTCAATCTGGCTTACCTACATAGATTCAAAATCGCTAAAACAGATAAATGCCCATGTGACGATTCAAGCACACAAACAATACAACATCTTCTACAGCAGTGCCCTAGATTTGGTACGAAGAGACTACAACACGAGAGCTTGTGCGGTTACTTGCGAATTGAGCCATACAACTTAATCGCACTAGCTAAAAGGGAATCAACTATCAACTCATTCATTGAACTTATAGAAGAAGTTGTCAAGAACCTCAAAAGTTTCAACAAAAAGTGTATCTAAGCGAAACCATGGATTGCGGCAATTGTCAGCAATTAAAGGAAGAGATGAGGAGCATGCACATGGAGTTCAGAAATATGAAGGAAAACTTGGACTATTTAATGAGCAATATCACTCCAAATCCAGTCACCGCGAGACAGCATACACAATTATCTTCAACGGCTTCACATCACGAACCAGCGCCTCCCTCTAACACATACAACCGTCCAGAGGCAGTAAAGTCATCGCTCGAGGCGCAAGATTACTGCCTGACGGAACTAGCTCCTTTGCCTGCCTCGGAGTACGTGGATTATTCTTCGCGGGCGAGGCCGACCGAAACACAGTACTTCTGCGACCAGCAACAGACGGAGCCCCCGCGGCCACATGTGGTGCCGACTTTGCCATCACTGCTGCCGCCGGATGTGTGGGCGGGAACAGCTGCCCTTCCGCCCACACCACCTGATATGATGCCTGCGACCGCTTCGGGACCTGCGACTGCGCCATCATCCGAGTCCGCATCATCTACCGAGCCTGTAGCGGCGCTCGCACCACCATCATCATCATCATCATCTGGTAAGGAAATTCAATCGACACCACCTGCACCACTCCCAAAAGCACGTGGTAGACCGCGTACTGGTCGCTTGGGACAACAATGCGTATTATGTGGAAAATTTTTCACTGACGGTAATGTCAAAAGACACTTTATTAGACATCACCCTGAGTACAGGGGCGGTTATAACAAAAAAGACAATATGTTTCCGGAAGCATACTATTTCAACGTCAGCGAACCATTGGATCTCTGTCCCCAGAGATTTAGACCTGCTCTAAGTGATCTGGAGAACGTGCAGGGGGTGTCGATGGAATTTCTCGGTTTAGGTTACTACTATAAGCAATAGTAGCAATTGATTACTTACTGACAGATGTACTGAGTTATAGTTATAGTTAGATGTACTTAGTTATAGTTAGTTATAAGGATCATATTTTAATTTTAACATTTACAAGTGTACGTAGAATTATATATAGAACTAGCTATTAGTGAGTAGTTATAATTAGATTATGATAAATTTATTTGTAAGTCAATGTGGAAAGCATGGAATGTTGAACATTTAAATTTTGATTGACTTTATAATTCGAGCAGTGATATTGAATTTTACAACCAGACGAGTGGAAGTAAACCCCTTCTACTGA